>ML991822.1:0-41497 GCA_010094025.1 Viridothelium virens | reverse complement strand
CCCCTCCCCTCCCCCCGCCTCCATCACCACCAACTTCGGAGCTGCTTTTGCAGCTCAGAGCAGCGTAAGTGCAATCTTCTCTTGATCTCAATGAAGACGTTTTTCGTGCTGGGGGCCTTCCCGACTTCGTTTCAGCAGTTTTTCCCCTCCATGTTATTTTTGAGACGCATGTCTTTTCTTTTTCAATTTTTACATCTTTCTTGTCATTCTCGGATGGTCTTCGCTTGACAGCTTTTTCGTTGAGGGTCTCCCTGATTCAATTCATCGCTTTTTCTACCTGATGCTGTTTCAACGTCGGTCTCTTCAATTTCGCTCCTCTGCCCTTTTCTCCAAATTCGCGTTGAGGGGTACCTGAAAAAAGTTTTTCGATCAAATACTAATATTCCTCAGAACTTTGCCTTCTCCTTTGGTCCCCCAGCTGGTCTGGGTGGACACCGCTCTCCCTTCCCTCCTCGCCGCCTCCCCTCTCCCTCTCCCCCTCCTACTGCGCCCGCTGTTGGCGGCGCATACCGCTTTGTAAGTTTTACGATGATGTCTTCCTCGATGTTACATCCATGCTGATCAGTCCAATGTAGGGTCCGGAGCAGCAGATGGCGCCGGAGGTCCTAGCCACCGGGCCTACGGAGCAAGCTGTAAGTAATTTCCCGCTGGGGGTTGCCCTGATCCGATTCCGGCAAAATGCTAACGTCACCTTCCAGGAGGCTGCTCCGGCCACCTCCTCCGCTGCCGCCTCTCCCGCCCCTGCAGCTCCTGTCCCTGCCGCTCCTGCCGCCCCCGCCGAACCCGCAACCGGCTCTCTTGAGTCGGACAATGAAGAATTGCGGGAGCAGGTCGGCAGGCTCCAACAGGAGCTGAACGAAAGTCGCGGCAAGCTGCTCTGGGCCGAAGCCAAAGTCACGATGCAATCCAGTGAGATTGCCCAGCTGGAGGCGGAGGACGACGACCTCCAAGCCAAACTCGACACCCTCGCAGCCAAATCCAAGGAGGGCGAGGCGAGGTTCAAGGACCTCGAGGCCGACAACGCGAGCCTGCGCCAGGAGCTGGAGGAGAAGAGCAACAGTGCTGAAGAGCTCAACCGAGCACTGTTGGAGCTTCGCCGCGAGAATGCGGAGCTCAAGGAGGACCGCCAGAGGGCAGAGGAGAGCACCTCTGCGGCAATGGAGGAGAGGAACGAGCTCCAAAAGCAGCTGGATGGCGCCAACAAGGGCGCTCAGGGGGCCAAAGACGACCTCAAGTATGCCAACGAGGCGTACCAGCACCTCCGCGACGAGCTGGACAGCGCGAACAAGCTGGTCCTGGAGCAGAAGCTCCAGCTCGTCGACGCCTCGGAGGCACTTGAGGAGGCCAAGGAGGATCTGAAGAGGGCACAAGTCGAGATCGCCGCCCTCAATGCAATTGAGGGCGAGCATCAAAAGACCCTCGAAGACCTCCAAACCCTGAGCAGCACCGTCGACGCCCTCCACGCCCAGCTTGCGGAGGCGCACCCAGCGCACGCGGGAACGACAATGGGGTCAGCTTCGAACGATGATGCCGCCGAGCAGCCACGGCCAACGGCTGGCTCGCCCACGGCCTCTCATCAGCCGGAGCTGGCCTCCCCACCCGCGCTCGACCTCTCCCTCGTCCGCCGCAACCTCGCTGAGGAGCTCTCCGATGCGTCCTCTCCCTCTGGCTCCTCCTCCTCCTCTTCCTCCTCCCACCGCTCCCACAGCTCAGCGTTGTACGCGCCGGTCTCTCCTCGCCCTGCCTCCGCCCCCGTCCCTGCCCCTGCCCCTGCCCCTGCCTCTCCTCCTCCCACCACCACCACCGCCGCCGCCGCCGCCGCCACCCAGACCGCTCCCGACCGCCCAGAGCACCCCCTCGTGGTGGTTGCTCCTCCGCGCCGCCGGGGAGGCCCCCAGTCGCTGCTGGGCGGCGACGGGAGCTGGCTCTGGCTCCTCTACCTCCTCCTCATCCTCTCTCTGGTGGTGGTGCTGGTGGGCGCGGTGACGCTCGGTGGCGCCAGCTGGGGTGCCCTTCGGGAGCGCTCCGTATGGCTGGCGGCCAACGACGCCGCGAGGCGGCAGGTGGTCGGGCTGCGGCCGGTTGCGCTGGCGAGGAGCGCCATGAGGGCCTCCCGCCGCGAGCTGTAGGGACATGGGGGGGTGCTCGGGGGGATGATGGCTGCGTGGGTCGCTGGGTTGCTGGGTCTGGCTGGGGTTCTCGGGTTGTCGGTTTTTGGCGTTTGGCTTGGGGATTTTACAATGGGATTTGACAATCGAGATTGAACTGGGGGGTGCCTGGATGGGAAATTGGGGGAATAGATGAAGGGTGCTGGGTTTTCCGGAGTTTTTTGGGGTTTTCGGAGTTTCTGGGTTTTTAGTTTCCAAATTTTCAGATTGACAATCGGATTTTTTACTGGAGTTTCTGTTGGGGAGTGCCCCGATGATTTTCATGATAATACCACTGTGCAGCCATAAGGCTGCTACTTGCTCGAAAAGCTTAAGAATGTGAGATGTGAGACTGCCGTAGATTTCATTTCCATTACTACAACTTGCCATGATGAAGTAGAGCTTACCCCATTAGCCTACGACGCGGTCGTGAATTTATTTGAAATTTTGTCTTCTTCCCTCCCCGATTTTGTAGAGTAGTCGTAGAGCAAAGAGCATTGTCAAAATGATACTTGAGCATTATGATAAAATCTGGCCATAGATAAGCGGGGTTCACGAGGATAATTATCTAACATGAGAATGAGATTAGCCACAGGCTAACGGGGGTTCCCAGCAGGCTTATCAGAGAAGGGTGGAGTTGGCCGTTAGGTAGGCAAATGCGGATCAGCAGGATGATCGTGAGTCGCAGCACTATCCAAGGTAGAGATAAAATAATAAAATCAATATCCTGCTTTTACTGTGTCCCGGTTCGATATCATCAAGAGCTAATTACATGCCGAAAAGTGTCAGAGCAACCCTCATCCGGATATGAGCCTTGAGTCCGGCGCGCCAATCAAAAATGGAGGAGAATATCAGAGACGACACGAACCATACAAATCCATGCAGAAAGAAATTCGTCATAGGCAGATGAGGATCTCCTGAAGAGATAATGGAGTCCTTGAAACAGATCATCAACGGCCGTGAAGAATGGTCCCGGATGCAAATGGCGTAAGGAATGGCCTTTCCAGGGGAATTTGAGAAACAGAGAGGATATGACATCGGGGGTTTGACCATTGACCTATGACCTTTTTTGTCCGGGCGCGGCAGTGCTGATTCCTGTGCATCCGGCGGAAAAAAAATGCTGCAAGTCTAGTTCCTTCATGGGGTATCTCATATCTATATATGTCCTTCTGGCGGCAGACCATTCCTGTATCATGGCAGAAAAGATCCATTATTAGGGATGTTGGAAGAGGATACCATAAGGAGCAACACAGAAGACGGACGCTAGTAAGAGATCGGCAGCAGCAAGTCATTGGAGATGGAGCCAGAAAACCCAGGCAGATGAGCATTAGCACCTCCAGCGCCAGAGCAATTTCAGGGAAAGGGTGGCAAAGACCAAAATATAAATCCTACGGACGACGCCTCCGGGAATCATTGGCCGATGGAGGTTGTTGTGCATATGCTTCCCGAGAAGACCGCGGTGGGGCCACCGTATACGCTGTAGGGAGTGAGGATGTTAGAAGCACAATGTGTGTCCCCGGAATCAAAAGACTTACCACGACCGTATTGATCTGTATATTGGGTACTACAACGACGAAATTAGCACTGTGGTGGAAAATACACCAAACCATCATAACGGAAATACCTCGTGCTGGGAGAGTAAGCCGCTTCATGCCTTGAGGAAGCTGCTGCCGGTGGCGGCTGAGCGGCATAAGCTGGATAGGCTCCTCTGGGATCCCTTGGGTCAACATATTGTGGCTCCGGGTCACGGCCTCCAGATGGTGGGGCATACGGGTAAGAAGCCGAAGGCGTAGTCCGTGGCTGTTGATATCCCTGGGCACTGGCAGCTGGAACATAGTAACCACCCTGCTGGACATATCCTTGAGGCTGGCCATAAGTGTATTCTGGATCATTTGCATATGAAGCCGCAGGTGCGGGTTGACGTCCACTGTAGCCCGGCATGGGATCTCTGGAGTAAGCGGATGAACTTGAACTATGAGTGTAGGATGTTTCCGGAGTGGCTACAGCTGGAGTGCTGGGTCCATAGTATTGCCTAGACTGATGAGTCTGGGAGTCCTGGTATTTCACTAACATTTTGTCAGGATGTCTTGCGGTTGCAGCATCTCGAACATGTGGACTACCTCGTCCTTGCTGGACCTCTTGGAGCCATCTTCGCGAGTCCAGTTGCAGGTCTGCAACCATCTCCTACCAAAGAAAGCCCACGTCAGCACGTGGACAGATGACCACAGAACAAGGCGGCGTGACAGGAAGAGCACTCACCGAAGTCAAGTTCCTATACGCTTTGATCCAGTATCCATCTACGCCCTTTTCTAAGGTGTCAGCTCCTCTGCGGTTTCCGTCTATATCGTCGAAACGCACTGAATATTCTCCTGTTCCCACTCCAGGCCGGACGGTGGCGTCGCGGCCAAGATAGCGCTGGATATCGGCGGTGATGACTTCACGAGCGATGCCATCGCCTGGCTGGAACCATTGTCTGGATATTTGAGACATACTGCTTGAGGAGGGCATTGGAAAGGATGGTAAACCAAAAGGGGGGAGGGTATGGGGTGAAAAGAGGCAGGAGCCTGGTGCCTGAAGGACGAAGTTGGTGGGAGTAGTGCGGCAGGCTGGCGGGTTGGATCAACTCCCGAGGCTGAAAAAGAGTAGAAATGAGAGTCAGCGGTCGGGTTGAGCAGAAGAACCAATTCTTCGGGCAAGGTGCAGACCAATCCGTCCAGATACAGCAGCGTGGCAATGAGTGATCTCCCGGGGTGGGCTGCAGGAAGCAGGCAGGTGCGGGGCCAATCCGGCTTCACTCGGCGCCAATGACGGTGGGAAGAGATCTGATGCGTGGAAGCGCTGAGCAGCAACTCCGTAGAGAGGCAAGTGAGAAGATGAGAAGGCTGTCTGCGCCGATCCTCCACAGAGGCAATAGACAGTAAGCCGCGTCTGAGGCGGTAACTGGGAGAGGTGAACAGAGCAGAAGAAACAAGCAGAAGGCGCAACGGTGGCGCACACGGCAAAACTGGAGCGCAAGCTTGGAGCAGGTTAGCCGCGACCAAGCGGCAATGCCAACTCTTCTTAGTTAGAGTGGTGGGAGCGAGGTGGGAGCGAGGTGGGAGAGAGTCAGAGGCAGAGGCCTCGATCGCGATGGCAAAGGATGGCAATGTGACCCTCGAGAATTGAGCCGTCCTTCCAGCTCAGTAGTCCCGGCCGGTCCAAGTGAGTCCAAGGTGCCAAGTTGCCAATTTAGTGGCAGCACGATTGCAGCCGGAGAATGCCTTGTGCGAGAGAGCCTTTTCGAGCCTTTTCTTTCTCGTCTGTCGCCCGGCAATTTGGACCGTCGTACATGAGACGAGAATTCCTCGATGGCAGCAGACGCACTTTATTTTGTTTCTTTTCCACCCTCCAGCACCAGCCACCAGCGATCAGGGTTGTAAGCTGATGTAGCCTGGCAGACCGCCAAAAACTGCAGTTTGCTCTGATGGCCGGTCTGGCGTCTGATCAAGGACCTCTGCCTTGCGTGGGATCCTCTCGTTGGTCGTACCTGAACTAGCTTGGGCATCAACATGGCCTCACCACCCAAAGCCCAAGCCAAAACGCCCAACCCAGACCAACCAAGGCGCACCACGCTCACCCGCAATTGCAACTGTTTTTCTGTATGGGTCCCCTCTTGCACCTCTTGGATCTCGAAACCCCACTTTTTCTTCGCCCTCGGGGAATTTGTCGCTCGCGATCGCCAGTCCCTCCGTAGACCTCGTTTACCCATCCTTGCCCAAAGGCCCCGTCGCCGTCCCCATTGCACCACGACCGAGCGTTAGGCCTCGAGAACCCTTAAACCCCTCATCTCCCTGATGTCCCTCATCTCCGGGCTCTCCACTGAAGCGCTGAAGCCGCTCCGAACGTGTCTCCGATCTTTCGCGATTCCGACATTGCTTGCTTCGCCGTGTTTGCTCCTGAAACCTGCAACCGTGTATAGGCCACGCGTTGCTCGAGAAGCGGTTGTTGTGTAACAGGAACCCTGCACGATTCCGCATGTCGAAGAATCGCTCCCGTCTAGCTGGACCCAGACTCTAGGTGCTTCTAGGTTTCGCCGGTTGAAAGTTTGTTCGATGACTTGCTTATCCGAAGCGCAAGCTTTCGGGTGCTGTGCTGATCGCGACCCTGCACATCCCACCGTCACCTTCGACCTTAATGCCTCTTTTAATCGCCGGCATGTGCCTGCCGATGAAGTCATCAACTCACGAACACCGTTGAGAACCTTGCGGTTACGAGAAGGCTAAATCAAAGTACCAGGTATCCTATCACAAAAAGAAAGTTTACAAGGCAGGATAGAATTATAGTTACATTCGTCAGAGCGTGAGATTAGCATAAATGCGTTGGAAAAGAGTGGCCTCTCCAATGATGTCTACATGGCCAACGTCACGTCGTACCTAAGATGAAGCTAGAATGCATTCACAGAAGACGGAATCTTCCATCTCATTCAGGAACGTCAGGAACGTCAGGAACGTCATCTCGAACACATCTGTCATACCCCGCGCAATTGAACTTTCACTTGATCATCCATGCTAACCACGTTTCTTATAGCTTAGCACTCTTGTCAACCTCTCTGATCCTAAATCCCCATCTCGGCGCATGAATCCGAATTTCTTCTCCGCCCTGCTTAGTTTGCATGCTAATCACCACTTCCTCTTTCGTTAGCCCTACCAACGTCCCTTGATCCTTATTAGTGAAGCCAGAATCCGTCGGCCAGAGCTGCACTTCGGCTCCCTCCGTCAATCCCGTCGGATCATCCTCATCAAACTCTGGCTTCGCCTCCGCAAACTCGCTCTGAACGATATGCCTCCACGCCTCCTCGCCTTTCACCTGCATACTCGCCCCACCCTGCGCACTCCTCTTCTCCGCCGCCTCCGCCGCCTCCCTCACCGCCCCTCGAAACCTCTCCAGCCACGCATACGTGCTCGGAAACAGCCGCGCCGAGATGACGTCCGCGGGGAGCGCCCCGTCCATCTGCGCCAACCAATCGAACGGCCACACCGCCTCGATGTCGCCCAAGCTCGGCGTCTCGGTGCCTAGGATCCACGCGCGCCCATCACTCAGCACGTCTTCCAGCAGCCCAAACGCCTGCCGCATGTCCACCAGCGCCTCGGGTCGCACCTGCGCGTACTCCGCCTTGTCCCACGACCAGCCCGTGAAGCTCTCGCGGTCCGCCACGAACTTCGGGTCTGACAGCAGCGCTGACTCCAGCGGGATGCAGTGCGCCATTCGGTCGAAGATGCCGCCGTCGACCGTCCAGGAGCCCAGCAGCTTCTGCAGAGCGCGCTGGTTGGGCGTCGTTGCGGGGCTGAGGGGCAGGAAGCGCGGGTCGGAGGCTGGGAAGCGGCGGGAGAGGACGGAGAGGATGAGACGGGTGTCGAGGTAGATGTCACGGCCGATGGCGAGGACGGGAATGCGGCGGTAGGAGAGGCCGAGGAGGGAGGAGAGGTCGGGACGTGGCGGCATAATGGGCTGTGGGCAGGTTGCGTGGGGGATTTTGCGGAGGTTGAGGTACCACGTGATGCGGCGGGCATAGGGGGACATAGGATAATGATAGTGGATGATAGAATTGGGGATCTCAGGGGAGGAGGCCATGCTGGGTCGATCAATTGGACGGAAGTAGATGTGAGAGATGATAGGTTGATACGTGAGATGGAGAGGGTGTGACCGGTCAACGGAGATCGTATATAGGGAGAAATGGCATGTAGCGACTATGTTGATTACTCTAAGCAGCAATTGCGAAAAGCTTGCGCTAATTGATTACTGAAATTGAAGGAAGACTTCACGCAGACAAATCTCCTGATTAGGTATCGTACCTATATGTCGTCACATCCCCACTCATCCAACTAATTACCCTCGGCCAAGGGTGCAACGAGAGCTTGGTAATACGTACCGATGATCAGTAAATCCAGACCCTACAGCGCGTCGGGCCGGAAATGTGCTACAGCAGAATATGCCACGCGCCTGAATAAAGTTCACACGTTGTTTAGCCCTCGTGCTTCTTGTCTTCGTGGTTGCAGCGTGTAGTCTGCCACCGCCGAAGACCGCTGGCCGAATTACACCTATTTGCTGTAGCAGGGATATCCATGCAAGGGTCGAGCTGCTGCTCGGTTTCGCCGAGGCCGCTCTTCGGGACCTCCAGATCGCCTAGAGAAACGAGTACGGAATACTCACCGATTCCGCGCTTCGTGGCTCTCGGGCATCAATCTGCACATTTTTATGTTCAGGTCGTTTGGTTGTAGCTTCTTCATTTTGCAATCCGAAGATTAGAAAACAGTACTCGAGGAAAGGTACTTGCAAAAGCTTTGGCAACGGGTTTCCAATTTCGTGTGGTTTAACTCTGTGGAATGACAATGACCTAGTCCTTGACACAGCCTGGGATTTTCGATCTTTGCACTCGAGTTCCTTATCTTTCCTTGGAGGCTATCAATAGTGTATGTATGGTTTGAGCCTTTACTCTCTGTCGCAGACCAGGCTCGTTATCGCCACAAAGAAATTCTTGCACCATGCCCCATACCAACCGCCATAAGAAGCGGCCTCAATGGAATAAGACAAGGACGATAGCAACATGTGATGGTTGGAGCACCGTCACCTCGACCAGATCAAAAGCTTCTAGCGACATACTCCAAGAGCATGCCCCCAGCTCTAGATCGATCGACTCGGATGCTACAAGGGAGGTTCTGGCCGAAGAGTTCCGCCGCACTAAGGAAAAATGGGGGGCAGCAGAGAGTGCCACACGGCTGCGTCAGGACCTCAAGTCTAGAGACGGGCTACACATCGACAAAGCTATATGCTTTGGGTTGGGCACTATGTGCTTGGAAAAAGAACTGAGGTCAAGATCCATCATGCAACTAGCCGCCTTCGCGGACATGGCCTCTTCACGTAAGTCAGAGTCTTCCAGGCATTGATTTGTGAAGAGAGACATTGCAAAGTACTGCATATCATGCCTCCTGATTCTTACAGTTGGCAGTGGAATTGCCTGACCGACCGATCCGCATTTGCCTGGAAGATCCTGCCTTTACCCCTACAGACATTCAGTTCTTGCAATCGTTGGACATGCATGTGACTACTGGAGGAGATGGATTTACTCAAATCACAAGAAATACCCTTGTGTTTCTGCCATTTGCCCCTTGGAAGATTGTTCTGCAACATGCAGATGACATATCCAATTCGCCTCTTCTCATTGCTCCTAACATGGCGAAATTTGAGGAGACGCTTTCAATTGCAAAGAAGTACGTTTGCATAGACTTGGTTCTATGGTCAGATGATGCTCACAATAGCGTGGCAGATCAATAGATGCGAATGTAAAACGGGCGCAACAAATCACATCGAATCGCGAGTCAGTTAGCTTCCCTTCGAGCGAGGAATCACACAATGCTTTCACAGATTTTCGAATATACGGGGCGATTAATGAAGACGATAACGAGCCAGAGAGTATCCAGGAGCCTGTTGTCCCTATCGAATGACATCCTTTTCCGTTATGAGAGCGTACTAGACAATGTCTCCACTATGGACCACAGTTCCAAAGGCATCGCCCAGTTCAAGCATTACCATCTATCGGCATGTCTTAATGCACGCCTCAACTCAGTATTTGGGAGGGATCGTACCTTTGTCACTTCATTCCCATTAGCGCCTGGAATGTCTCGGTCGCCGATAGCATCTTCTGCCAGCAGGACATCGTATCCTAACTGGGAAGCCTCTCGTGCAGTCGTCGACACGCACACGTGAGCCTTGACGTTTCAATATGTCATCATGCAGGTTAAACTAGGCTGTGGATGCGATTCCACATACCGCGCCAGCCGAAGCTGACTTGGTTTAGAGGCTTACCATGTACCCACAAAGCACGACTTTCTTTGCATCATGCTGTTTCAGCAAATCATCCAAGTCGGTTTTCGTGAAGGAACCCGGAAATTGTTTCGTCACTGTCATCTCTCCGGTCCTGGGCTTGAGCTCATCAAACTCCCTTGCGAGATCTGTGCCTGGTGTGAAGACGGGTGCTCCATCGGGTACCTGATGGGTAACATGGACAATCTTGCCTCCAGCGTTGCGGTATCTGTTGAGTAGGCTGCTTATCGCCGCGCGTGAGGTTTGAGCGTTAGAGACCGCAAGTTTGCCTGAAGAATATTCATTTTGTGCGTCGATGATGATTAGGGTGGAGTCAGACGGGTTTGCTTTTGATGGGGGAATCCCGATCGTTGTACGGAAAGAGGTTGCCGACGTCATCGTTTATCACACAGGTGAAATCAGCGCGAGGGCAATTCGTTAGGTCTCTTTCCTCGATTTTTTTAAGATTCGCGAATCGCTTTCTCATCTAATCTTCGTGATAAAGTAACTGAATTACAAGTCGAATCGCTGTGGCGGTAGAAATTGCCCTCGGGCTACATGGAACCCCGCATTTTTGGAGCGGTCGGATCGGTAGGTAGTCAACTCGAAAATTTTTGCAGTGTCTTGTTTATCAGATGAATGCCTTGTTTGTCTCTCCATCATCTGGTACTTCATCGTGGCGTATCCAAAGATGCGGCTCGCATGCAAGTCGCCGCCGCATACAGGGATTTACAATGATCTGGGTTCGACGACGGTTCTAGCTTCTTGATGGAACGAGAGATGATCTTCACATTACGGATTCTCGATTCGCGAAGGGAGATTCTCCCTCAGAGATAACGACAGCGGAATGGATGCCCAGATAAGGAGCGAGGGGAGAAAGAATTGTGGATATGTCGTATCGCATTTCTCTCCCCACCACCTTAAGGCAAACATGAGATGTTATATCGCTTTCGTTGTAATGGTAAGGCCTCCAACCCTTCGGCCGATGAGTTCCCAACACTCAACTTCTTTTCCATGTTTGGTTATCCGGAGCATGAAGATTCTGTTTATCGACAAACATCCACACATCTGTGCGCTGAAGCAGTAGCCCGATGCATTGGAGTTTGCCAAGAACTTCCCCACGTAGCTGAGCAAACCTTTCGCCCAGTGTGGCTGTCGAGGCCGTCGTCGATGCACTGCATAATATGCCACCGTCCGACAGGGCTTGGCATCCTGTAAGACCATGCCTAAGAAGGTGTAAAAGATCTCCGAGGCAGACAGGCAGGAGAGCAAAGGATCTCCTGCGCTGCCATCCTGCATTGAGCCGCCTCAGACCGCTCGCTCATCTGCGCTGATGGAGAGGCGATAACGTTGATGAAAGGCTGGAGAAGGAGTGGCAGGCTAACCGTTCTAAGATAAAGTGACAGTGGAGCGCGGGCCATGGTGCGCCAAGGACCCTTGGACCCTCGTGGGGATCAAGGCAGGCGTGGCAGGCACTCCGGTCACAACCTATGATAACCGGCCTAGAACCTTTCACTTCCCAAGGTTGGTCCCTCCTTCCTCTACTGTCAGTATTTCTTGCCCTCTTCCCTCCGACTTGCTCCTTCCTTGGCACACGACTACGATCGCGTTCACTTTTACCTGCCACCATGCCAATGGAAGAAAAGGGAATCAGCTCGGGTATAGAGCCCACTGCTGGAGAGGCCTACTCGAATGGCAAAGAGTTTACGACCATGGAGAATGGAAAAGTCAGCCCATTAGGCTACGAAAGCGCAACGGCTCAAGATCGTCGCAAGAGCTCCGCCGTCAATCCACAACTCCTTGAAGGCGAGTTGTTCGACGACCGTTATGAGACCACCAAGCGAGGCCTGAAGAGCAGACATGCTCAGATGATCGCCATTGGAGGCACAATGGGCACAGGTCTCTTTGTCAGTACTGGTCAAACGCTCGCTTATGGTGGTCCTGCATTCATTCTGGGTTCCTTCTGCTTGATGTCCTTCTTAATCTGGTGCATCATCACCGCTATTACCGAAGTTGCCGCCTATCTGCCAACACCAGGCAGCTCCATGAATCTATTTGGATACCGATATGTGTCTCGATCTATGGGCTTCGCCATGGGATGGCTATACTTCTATTCGTTGGGGATCCTCGTGCCATACGAGATCACTGCAGCTGGCTTGGTGATAGACTATTGGAAACCACCAGTGAACATCGGGGTGTGGATAACCATCAGTGCGTGTTGCGAGTCCCCTACCAACTTACCAACTTATTAATCACAATCTTCGCAGTGGCAATCGTCATCATTGGTTTAAATGCTCTTCCAGTGAGATTCTATGGTGAAACTGAATTCTGGTTTGCCTCGACTAAAGTCATCATGGTGTGCGGTCTTCTGCTCGTGTCCTTCGTCATCTTCCTAGGTGGTGGTCCTAATCATGATCGTCTCGGCTTTCGATATTGGCATGACCCAGGCGCAGCAAATACATACCTTGCTAGTGGTAACACTGGCCGCTTTATTGCCTTACTCTATACATGGGCTCTTGCTGCCTTTCCCTTTACGTTTGCCCCCGAGCTTGTGGTTGTCACAGGAGGTGAAATGGAAAATCCCAGACACAACTTGCCCATTGCAGCACGACGTTACATCTTCCGGCTCCTCTTCTTCTATATCGGCACTGTGTTAGCAATCGGCTGTATCGTGCCATCCAATGACCCTGATCTAACCGATGGAGGTGCCGGAGCCGGTTCTTCTCCATATGTCATTGGTATTAAGAGAGCCGGTATCAAAGTCCTCCCCAGTATCATCAACGCGGGTATTATCATCTCTGCGTGGTCAGCCGGCAACTCATTCTTGTACCTGTCCTCACGATCGCTATACTCTCTTGCCCTTTCCGGGAACGCACCGTCTTTCTTCAAAGCCTGCACCAAAGGTGGTGTTCCCTACCGTGCCGTGATCGCCTCTTCTCTATTCGCCGCCCTCGCCTACCTCAATGTTGGTGACTCCGCCTCCAAAGTCTTCAACTGGTTCGTCGCCCTCACTAATACTTCCGGCTTCATCTCCTGGATATGCTGTTGCATCGTTTACCTACGCTTCCGCAAGGCGTGTAGGGCGCAGCAAGTAGATGTGCCGTATCATTCAAGGATCCAACCATGGGGTGCCTGGTTTGCGCTCTTCTGCTTCACCATTCTGCTCTTGATCAACGGGTTCACCGTCTTTTGGCCCAAGAATTGGTCGGCAGCTACTTTTCTCACTGACTACATTGGTATCCCTATATTCGTGGCCATCTATGTCGGTCATCGTATCTATGCTCGGCATGATCCCTGGGCGCATGATCCCCTGGAGGTTGATCTTATGACTGGGTTGCCGCAGGTCATAGCTGAGGAGAAGCCCAAGAAACAGTACAGCAGCAGACCGAGAGCAATTGTGGCTAGCATCTGGGAATAGACGATGAGCGCTTTGATGATGAGTGTAGGACTTCTTGTGTATAACTATTCGAGAATCCATTGCGTGATACCAAAGCCTAACTCGCTAGGCATATGCGTACATAGATGCAGAGTTTGCCATCACAGAAACATTGTCATGACCGTTACATCTGAGAATAGTTTTAGCTTAGTTTATATCTGCTCGATTGAGAATTCGATTCCGCGTTAACCATCATTACTCCTGCCAGAGTGAGAAGAGATTGGTCAGTGACAAGGATAAAGTTCGTATGCGACCTGGACAAGCACAAGGCGTGATTAAAGGCAAACTCACGTATGAACACTCACTTCACTCTCTTCTTTGCTCTTCAATTCGATTACATATCTAGTTACGGTCACTGGTCCCTCTGACCACTTGCATTACCAACGGTTCTATTTCGAGCGGAGAGCAGGGAGCACGATTTGCTTGTTAAAGTACGTAAGAAGATCGAGCACAAAACATGTATAAATGTATGTAGAGACGACGCTCGAACCTGGAAGCCAAATACAGAATAATTCAATTCTAAACATCTTTGAAGAAATGAGTATGATATGTACTCCGTGCAAGTACTTCTACTCCGCCATATGTAGGTATTTAGATCCACTACAAAAACTTTTACAGTCGGTAAGTTAAGATACGATCGGCTCCATATAATGTCTATCCTTACACTTCTCCACCTCAACCGTGCCGTCTCCAAACCCAAACACAGGTCACCCAGGTCACCCAGGTCGTAATCTGGATTCAGATCTAGATCTCAGGCTCGCGACAGAGATGTCCGTCATAACACTAGATGGCAATCATGGGTTAAAAGTACATTCCTAATCCACGTCTTTTTGCCGGGAGCGGCATGCCCCGGCCACTTTCTCCCATTTGTACCATCTCCACAACTTCGGCCCCGGCCCCTGTGCCCCGGAGCAAGCAAGCAAGCAACTTCAGATGCTCAACGTCTAGCGCTCACCCCGGCGACCCTAAGTGCCTAGTTAGGCTAATTCGACTCCTGTGCCCAGATTTCCCCCAGACACGCGAGGGGGCCTCTGCCGTGTGGGCTCGCTGTGAGATGCACCAAGGAGCTTCCGCCTGGGGTCTCCAACGGCCATGTATATCTCTGAGATGATCACCACGTGGGAATGCTTGGCTGTTCAGGGTAGGCCTGTTGTTGAAGACGCGACTCTACAGCATTGCTCGTCTCCTTTGTTCCCCTTGTTGTTCTTGAAAGGGGGAACTGGGTCCCAGTATTGCTCGTCGAAATGCCTTTCTACAAGTGGAAATTTGTGGTCGATGACCAGCCGGTGACCGAGGGTGTGCATTTGACATGAAGACAGTTTATCTTGCTTTGTTGTCTCAGTACGTTTGAATTTCGTCCAATTCTCCTGTCTGATGGGTCATAACTCAGGTTACTGAAGCTAGATACTTACATTGTCAATGTAGTCACAATTCTCTTCTTTCTCTGGGGGTTTGCCTACAGTCTGCTCGATGTGCTGAATAGGTTCGTATCCCGTACTTCGCTTTTTCGACAATATAAAGAAAAGACTAATAGGATCCTTCAGTCACTTCCAAAAAAGAGCTCAATATTTCCGTCAGTATGGCATCTGGACTTTCTGCTGCCTACTTCGGCGCATATTCCCTGTATCCGTTGACGGTGTCTGGATGGATATTACGCCGCTTTGGTTTCCGTATCACTTTCATGACTGGTATGTGTATGTAGCAAACCACTTCATCAACTTCTGCAAGGAAGCTGGCCACAGCGCATCGACATCCTGTAAGCCAGTTTCGTCCCCTCGATTCACTCTTCTTTCTTCGAGGGCTGAATACTAATGACGACTAGTAGCAAATCTCCTTGCGGTGGGTCAGGGACTCTATGCCTTCATGCGTTTTGTCTCCGGTGATCTCATGACGCTGCGTCCATTTAAACCCCGTTGCATCCTCGCCGTCTACCTGTTCCTCTGCTTCGTCTTCTCCCTCACTGCTGTCCTCACCACTGGCAAGACCAGCATTGCTCTTCTTGTTTTGGTCCTCTGCTTCGAAAGCGTAAGTCAATGGACCCTTCTCCTCCATATAACCCTCGAGTTTCGTCAGTGCAGCACGACGACTCACACACTCAACAAGCTTGTTTCGCTACTATCTTCACTCTTGCCCTCTGCGGACTGGGCGTACACACGAAACGCGGCGGTTCCTTCCCTGTTGCTACTATCTCTAGCGGCGCCGCTTTTCCTCCAATGACGGGCGCCATTGCTACCCATTACGGCAGCTTTCACTACGCCGTGGCTATCCCTGTCACGGCATACGTTGCTAGCTACGTCTTTCCAGTGTATGTGAACATCTATAAGAAGAACGAATTGAAGGCGCACCGGGCGACGGATCTGAATGTGACGCAGGAATAGACGCTGGATGGGATGGTTGGAAAGAGCGGGAGTTTGGAGATGGCAAGGCCGGAGCAGGTAGAGGTTGGAGGCGAGGGGAAAGAGAAGTAGTGCGGCGAGATTTTCATACATTTAGCTTAGTTTCTAGTCGTTATACTGAAAAAATGCGTGAAAGATTGAACCTCTTTCTCATGCGTTTGGAGACGTGGCGAAGCTCATATATCCGTGGCTTCGAAAGCAGCGAGAGGGCATCGGAATCGTTCTACTGCTATACAACGCATCCGGTGACCAAGCAAACTACAAACTTTTGAACTTCTGGACTTGGGCGCAGAGGACAGTACCTTGAAACCCCAATTTGTGGCCATAAATGATGGATGAGAGGTAGTTGATATGCCTCAGCGTCATTTCGAATTAGGTATGAGTCTGGAGTAGTCTGACAGTATTTGATTGTTTCAATCTTTAATAAACATTTAAACGTGGTATCTAAGTACGAACGGTCTTCCGAACAATTCGGGAGAACAAAGTAGAGCAAGTATAGCACAGGTGCTGAAATTATGTACAAGCGCTGGACATAGCATGCCCGCCAGGGCTTCATATTCCCTGCCTAAGTTCATTCCTGTTTGATATCGTTTCAAAAGTAACCACCTCCTAAACACCGTATGAACTCCGAAGCAACCGGCGATTTTTAAAAGCTCATGACCAAACGATGGGAACGAGTGCAACGAGCAGTGGTATCAGTGCTAATAACCCTCTTGAACTTGCAATGGAGGTAGACGCTGCAGATTGTTGCAAAGACGTCGTCGTAAAGATTTCGTTGAAGCCAAGGTTGCTGGAGTTGAAGCAATTCTGGGGTGTGACGGGATCTACTTCTGAAGGGTCGACTAGTGTGACATCGACGCACTATCGAGATTGGTCAGCATTTATAAAATTCTTGGATTGGACAGAAAAACATACGTTGTAGAGTGCAGCTCCATGCTGAGCGGCTTCAACCACTTGAATTGTGACATTGTCTCCAACGTTGAATGTGATGTTTGCTGGCATCGGCACCTGAGGGAAGCAGACTGTGCCGTTATACATGTCATTCGTGGGGCCGAGAAGATTGACGGGACTTTGCATGATGTGGGACATGTTGGGAGGTGGATTTCCAATTCCCATGTTGATGTAGAGAAGAGCATTCAAGTGTCCGGGGAACCATCCTGGTTGGAACGCGATTGCGCCGCCTGTTACTGGCCATTTGGTTCGATTTTGACTCATTGGCATACCACCGCCTGTATCATGTGTCAGCCGGTGTGCCGTCACCAGGAGATATTGTGCTGGAACTCACAAGGATACATCCATTGCATGCCCCATGGAAAAGTGGCTGTCCCATTGTCAAGATAATCGATGCCAATGCTAGTGTCGGTAACGGATCCATTTGTGTTCAAATTGTCTCCTCTCCAACCTGGGTAGGTGATGACGGTATGTGCGCTGGCGAAGCTCGTTATCGCCGTCAGGGCGACAATTGCTGTGGAGTAGAACATTTTGGTGGTCAGAAAGCAGGAAGGACGGCGATCGAGTTGAGGAGAGGGCAGGGACTTGGGCATACAAGAAGCACAGAATATGTCCGAGACAGGCTGGCTCACAGGTTACAAAGCTTCGAGTCTCGATCATCCAGCGGCGGCAAGAGCTTAAAGGAAGCCCTCTTGTCGTGCCACGGCCGTCGACTACTAATCCCGTCAGAGCCGGACCCGCCGGGGCTTGAAGGCGCTGAGTGGCCTGCTGTGGGAGACATGTTTCCTCGCACACGTTCCAAAGCAGGGCAGCGGTCGCATGCATATGATTTCCGGGGTGGGTGAAGAGCGAATCGCGCCTTCAAGCGCCGGCAGGGGTCGAGTTGGCGGCTCGCTGAACAAGCTGCCATTCAGTTGCGTCTTGAGCAGAGTGTGGTGATGCGGGACGGCTGGGCCTAAGCTTAGTCGAGCAAGACTCCTTGGCCATCATGGTCTGTCCTGCACCCGAGTTCCAGAGGAGGGCAGCTTCGCGATTCTCATTCGCCGTCATCCGGACCCTGGGAATTCTCGGCTGTTCTCACTCTGCGCGGGCTAAGCTCTCTTGGATTTGATTCGCCTGCCACCACATCGCACTGCATTTCTCCGTTGATCCAGGGTGTCTGTTAGCTGAACCTAAGCGCCGGCGTCTCAAAATGGTATCGCTCCTAATTAGAATATGGAAGCGACCGTGGCGACCTCGACGAGCCTTCATGCGTGACTCTTAGATCGACAAATGCATGAACCTCGACATAGGTTCGATCGAATTGTCTATATGGCATATCGATGACTTGACCCTCGCTCCTCAGATCTACCATCTTTCCCAGATAAAATCGGTGTGGTGTGGTCTCCAATTGAATAGGTAGCCACCCAACCTCCTTCTGCACATTGGAAAATATAACCACGGGGATGTTGCATCAACATTCGAAGCACTTCCGACTCGCACTCTCCAGTCTCTGTGAAACCCGACTTTGTGGGTCTCCCGCTGCCTCCCGCCCTTTGTGTGGGGAATAAGGCAATGGCCCCAATGGCCCCAATGGCCCCATTTGACCATAACGAGCACCGCGAGAGTGCAGCGGCTGCCGAGACACTGTTGGGCGCTTCAATGTTAGGTACTGTAATACACCGTAGCTGACACCAGACCCGAGTCCTACACCTTTGCCACTTTGGCCTCGGTACTCAAGCAAGCACGCGACTCAGTCGTTGCGTTCGCAGATTCATGGCGCCATTCCTCACATAGACGAAATTGACCTTCGACCAAATCTTAGGCGCCGTTGCGTGCCGTACAACTGCATTCAGGTTGCGAGGATTTCCATCTGAGGCACAGGGTAGGCGTTACTCGGTCTTGCTCGTCGATTGGACCATCTCTCCAGCCCTTGCCTAGCTCTTCATCTGGAGCTCGTTCATGATTGGTTGCCGATCTGACCACCTCAAGCGGCTGAGGCTTTACTTTGCGCGACAACATGTTCTGATGGAGACCCGTTCTATCAGTTCGCCGTAAGACCGCTGGCTGCTCTGCCTGCAGACTCGTTTCATATGATCTCATGATGGGGAGATCGAGGAGGCACAGAAAGTGATGCCTAAGTTTAGCAATCATCCTTAGGTTTGCGGCACATGACAATCACTATATCCCGTCTCAACGTCTGCTCAAATCCAACTTCCGTACGACGCCTTGCCTGCATGATCTCCGGTCTTTGCTCCTCAGCCTTGCTGCATGCCTTTCTAATGCCCTAGCGGTGTTCCCAGAGCTGGATCTCTGCCTTTTCGCTTCGACCATCTTGCGTTCTATCGTATCTGTTGCACTGCTTCACCCACCTGTCTTGTCTCTTGATCCAGCTCTGGAGAAACCGAGAACCGGTTGCCAACATTGCAATGACATTGACCATGGCACGTCAGAACCCTCAGTATACATTGGGCTCAGAAGCGCACAGCCTCCGATCGTCCCCCAGCTTTCACGGTCGTCAAGTCACGCCTCAGACTTCCCAATCAAGACTTCGCTCCCCAGTTTCCCTACCCTGTTCGCCACAACCCAGCTCTTCAGCAGCTCTTCGGTTCCAGGAGATGACCACATCACCTACCAGAACTCCAGGAGCATATGCAGCCTCGCCACCTTCAACTTCGTCATCAACACCCTCAGGAACGGGAGCACGTTCTCTAGCTACCTCTCCTTGGGACGAATCTCAACAACGAAGACTAGAGCGTGTCACTTCATATAGTGCAGCAAGGCACCCTAGCCATTCCACAACACCGAGTCGTACCCATAGCGAAGAACTTCAGCAGTCGGACCCGAGTCAGCAACCGTTTCACTTCCGACACAAATTGAAGACGGCCCTCAAAGATTTCTTCAAAAGGGACGCAGTTGACGAAGGACACGATTGTCAAAAGCTACAAGACACGCACTGGACGGACTGAATGAGAACGACCGATGAATTCTTACTCTTGCAGAAAGCTGAATCGCCAATGAGGTAGAAGAAAGACACGCGCTTCGATAGCGATGGTGAAAATTTATGACGATACTTAACGACATTCACTAAAATCATTTCCTTGCTCTATACCCATTTCTGCCCCCCGCCTTTTTTTTCCTTTTAATTTGGGGTTGGAGTACTCAGGGATAACCACATGAATTTGGACTAGAAATGGTGGAGGAAATTTGTCTATCTAGCGTATTTGCATATCATTCTCCTTACCTTAAATCTTTCTAGGTGTATGCCAATCATCTATCAGAGGGACAGCAGTTCCGTATAACTGCGAAATACAAGAGCCGTGGGCGAGAAACAAAGGAGCATCTTCAATGCACGAACAATTTTCATCGTATCCAGGACTGCCTGAGATGCGTCTGGTTTGTTGGAAGCGGTTGGCGTTGATGTGTATGTACTGTGGTAATTTACGAAAAAGATGTCCTTCATCAAGCTGGAATGACTACCCACTGGGCAAAATCAGTACCCACCTTAATAGCTAACTCACACGACAGACATAGGAAGGACCCGACCACATATTTAGGGGATGAAGTCCTGCACACACCACAGATCAGGTCCATGGATTCATCCCTCACTAACCTTAACAATCTCTCACCCATTCCTTTCCACCTCCTTCAAAAACCTCAAAATTTCCTCCACTACCCTTTCTGGCTGTTCCTGCTGCGGCCAATGCCCCGCCCCCTCCACCAACCTCACTCCTCGAAAATCGCTACAACTCGTACCATCTTCCATCGCCTCGAGCGCGCCCGGCTGCTGAAAATTTCCCCAGTCCCGCGCCCCAGATACGAACACACTCGGCACCTCGATCTTCTTCCCCGCAAATAGCGCCAGATCAGCCCCGAGCTTCGGATCCGTCCCGCTCCGATACCAGTTCAGTCCGCCCTGGAACCCCGTACGGCTCCATTCTTGGACATACACGTCGAGCTCGGCGTCGGAGAACCAGGACTCGCTGGCTTTGGCATCGCGGGCGGAGACGGATGACATGTGGTGTGAGACCACCTCGGGCATGGAGCTGTGCAGCGGCATGATGTAGTAGTCGGGCATCTTGGCGAGGTCGGGCGCTGTCCAGCCGCCGAGCGGGTGCGGCGTGTTGGGGGGCCAGGCGGCAGACTTCAGGTGGATGTAGCCACGGAGGAAGGCATGCAGGCCTTGGGGTGGGAAGAGCCACTGCTGGGCGGCGTACGGAGTTGAGTTGTCGTATTTGTAGTGTTTCCGCGGTGGCGAGAGACGAGCGAGGTCGGCTTGGATGTCTTTGGACCGATGGGCTTGCTTCTCATCCGCGGACGAGTTGGACGAATTGTGTGCGATGTTGAAGGGAAGGGGCCCTGGTGCGTTGTGCGGATGGCTCATGATGACGCAGCTCGTGAACATGTCGCCTCGCATCAGAGCGCCCATGGCGGCAGGGACGGCGCCAAAATCGTGGCCGACGACGCATTTGACTGTGTGGTAACCAAGGGCATTGACTAGGATTACGTAGTCGCGGACGAGGTTAATTATGGTGAATTGGCGCATGTCTACTTTGTCGTAGGGAGAATTGTCCCAGCCAACGGTCCGGCCATATCCCCTTTGGTCCATCGCTACGACGTAATAGCCAGCGTCAGCGATTGGGAGCATAACTTTACGCCAACAGAAGGCTATCTCGGGAAAGCCATGGATCAAGAGAATTAGCGGCTTCTTGGCTGAGGCATCGTAACCAGCCTCAAGGATGTGGAAGGAAAGACCGGCCGTGTTATAGCAATCAATCTGCCTCTCTGTAATTCCAGGTGGTAGAGAAAGAGGTGGAAGGTCGGTACGACTTCCCCTTCAAAGAATTAGACATGGTTTAGTGTTGAGCCATCATAAACGAGAACAAACAGAAATAAGGTTATGGATCAAGGAAAGCTAGATCTGAAAACCACACGAGCGCCATTTTTATATTTCATGAGATATATCGTCGAATAGCAAGTATCCTAAGAGAGACCTTACTTGTTAGCTTGACCGTCACCTTTGGAAGCCATTTGTGATGCAGAATAAAGGTCAATTTTTGACTTTTATGGTGTTTGAGAGGAGTGATGCGGACAAGATGATCTCAACAGGTCTGACAGTATCTGCTAAATGAAATGCCTTCTGATGGAGTATCCTGTGGTCTGCAGAAGTTTGGGTCGCTCGACAAGAGGCTTTAAATTTTGGAGCTGGCCTGATATTGGTAATAATGGGCTAGATATGTGTCAAACGGATGGCCACGGATGGGGACACTACCGTATAGTACCATTAAACGGCGATGTAGAAAAAGGATTATGAACAAAACAGAGCTTCTGGGCTGTCAAAGATAAGTCTGCACATAATTTGCGTATTGGCCTATCTAATATTCTCTGACAATACCTAGCCAGACTTTGCGGAGTCGACGGCAGATGATGTATGGCTCCAAATGACTTTACAGACCTAGCGAATTGTTCGTGTTGATTGTTGATCGCCGCAGTAGCGCCGGGCTACGGCGACCGCCCCAATGCTCTAATCCTCCATATCCCAAATCCTAGAGCTGATCTCTTTCCATCTCTCACACATCAAGATGTCGCTGTGAGTTGAACGATTGGCAACGTGCGAGTATCGTGCGGCGGCCGAATGCCTCCGTGTGAAACCGACCCAATCCGTCAACCAACACCCTTTCTTGCTCCGATCATGACATAATTTTGACATCCCCCCTTGAATCGCAACGGCGCCCAGCTTTTCATCTTACTCGCCCAACAATCGCGAAAACCAGATTTAGATCGCTCTATTGCTCTGGTCTTCGATCTCTAGCTGGCTCGACCTGGGTCGAGTTGGCCGCCATGTTCTCGCGACGAAGGGCTACTTCAAATCCGGTATGTTGCGACAAGAAAAGAAACAGATGCTGCAGAGTTCGCATGCTGACCTCCGAATCTTAAAGCCTCCGAATAACCAGAATCCTACCCCATCAGCTGCGTTAGCTGCTAGTCAAGCTTTCCTGAACAATCGCGCTTCCAATGCATCCCTCTCCTCTGCAGCAGCGGCGGCAGCCCTGCGGTCTCATACGACGTCACCGGAACCTGTGGGAAACATTAGGACAAAGCGAATGCAGAGGCGGAACTCCCAATCATCGAATGGCAGCGCTCCGGCAAACCCGCGCGCTGGACTTCAAAGGCAAAATAGCTCTGGTTCGATGACAGAAAGGTCATTTCGCTCGCCTTCTCCAAACCGCCCCCAGAGCTCACAAAGCGCGCCTGATACCACAGTTCCTGCTGCTTACGATGCACCGCCTGTACCAGCACTGCCAGCCAGTGTATCCATGAAACTCTTGAAACAAGGAAGACGTGCCTCTAGTTTAGAGCCGGCGCCTGCTCCAAAGCTTTCAACCCCGCAGACCGCCCCTCCAGAAGAACGAGCAGTCAGCGTTGACAGAAATAGAAGTGAATCAAATTCTGAATCAAATTACCGGACATCTGTCAACTTTTCACGGCCGTTGTCTCCTTCTCCACGAAACTCACCACCTGAATCACCAGTTTCTGCGCTAAGGCCAAAGAGCGTGGGTGGATGGCAAACAGGTCCTATAATCGGAGATACGTCGGGAGCGACAGGCGGAAGACCTGCGTCTACAGTGGGAGTTCCTTCGAGCAATGGGAGCGTTCAACAAAAGCTAGAGAGTGCCGCAAATCAACCTGTCAAGAAGAAGAAAAAGAAACAAGCAGCACCAAGCACTCAAGGCAGCCATCTCGCTACGGGAGGCATGCATGTCGGGCCTACAGGGACTGCTGTACAGAATGGCACGTTGATGCAGAATACCGCTCCAGGTTCTGCACCGGTTGCCAAGACGGCTGCACAGCGGTCAAACAAGCAAACTGCTCCTAGCACAAGGCCCATGCCTAAGAAGCAGGGTGTTGCAGGAGCTGGCCTCGTCAAGCAACCCTCAATCGTTCGTGAAGACCGGGAAGCCGAGGAACAAGCCGGTAAACCTCCGCAGCGCCCACAATCTTCAGCAGGTCCAACATCAATAGCCAAACAGGCAGAGCCTTCTAGACCTATAACGACTAGGAGCGTAGCAGAGACGTCGGCTGGCGGAAAGGGCCAACAACAAGTCAGTGCAGCTGGTGGTGCTGTCGGATCCGGATCGCCAAGTTCTTCAAATCTACAGCCAAATGACAATCGTCGAGCACAGCAGGAGTCAAGTCAAAGTCCAGCTCGATCTGCTCATTTCTCTTCAGCGCCGCTTCTTGCTGACAAGGGTGGAGTGAGACATTCACCGCCTCCGCGGTCATTATCGCCTGCCAAGTCTGCATTGAAACATTCTCCTGGTTCCATCCGTGGGACATCACCCGCTACCAGTCAGGCCGGAAGAGCACCGGGTAGCGATATGTCAGACACAGCATCTCAGATGTCTGAGGATGGTAAGCCGTCGAGCAAGAAAAAGAAAAAGGTTCGAGTCAGTTTCGACGAAGGTGCCACTGTTGTTACTGTCGAGCCAGTATTGGGAAGTGTTCAAGAGCGTTCGCTAAATTCGCGACCAAATCGCTTCGATTTTGATGAAGAGGACACGAATGATATCCTGAAGCCAAGACCTGTACTACCCTCTTTTGGTAGCATCCGTGGAAGGAAGACTAAAGCTGAAGAAGAGCCTTTGGAAAAAGTGACCGAGACCGTGCCCTCTTCGATGACGACTTCGACAAGCACGATCCCAATGCCTCAGGAGCTCTCAAGTGATCAGGCGGTTGGAGGTGTACTAGCCCAGGATCAGGCTTCGAAGAATGAGAAGGTTCCTCAATCAGATAAACCGACGCCACTCCCTCCAGAAGTGACCTCGAGAGAAGGGCTCACTTATGGCTCTGACAGTGACACTGATGACGATGTTCCTGTTCCTTCTGAGGTACCAAATTCTGAGTCTCCTCGGAGAGAATCTCTCATCAAAACAGACGAGGCTGAGACTGCATCAAAAAATATTCCTCCTCCGCTGAGCCAAACAGAAAGTGACACCGGGCTCGCCCCTGGTGGTCCAGACATCAACGTTCAGCCTCCAACTCCCGCTGCTATAGAAGAAAGCAAAGAGGCCTCGTCGCCTATTCCCGGGGCCTTCCCGGAGGAGAGTAGAGAGCTCTCATCGCCTGTGCCTGGGGCTTTTCCCAATGACCCAGAAGAGGACATCAGGACCGATAATGCTGGAGCTGGCACTGACCCCACTGATGCTACAGCCCGTTCTGAAGAGTTACCTAAGGAGTCGCTAGAGCAGACAACTCCCCAGTCGTTGACCTCTGAAGCACTGGCAAGAAGAGACGAAGCTACTGAAGCCACTAGGGTTCCTCAAATGCAATCTGAAGATGCATACGAAACGGATGAGGATAGCATTTACAGTGATGCTGCAGAAGACCCCTCGGAGTTTGAAGGAGGCTTCGCATCCTTAGATGCAATTCTTGAAAGTCCAATGCAGCCTCAAGCGGAATCTTCGTTGATCTCCACACCCCCGGATACCCCATCGACTAGGCTCGCGAAGAAGTACGATCCTACCGCCAAGTCCCCAACAGGAGCTGTGGATGGGCTCGCATCTCCTGAGGCAGAGAGTCCAAGCACTGCGCAAGACTGGAATCAAACTAAGTCGTATTGGAGTAGCCTTAGCGACCAGAAGAAGAGGGAGATGGAGCAACAAGCCCGACCTGAACCTGCACCGGTGGTAGTTCCAACCACAAAAGAAGCTACTGTCCCTACCGTAGCAAAACCGAAGCCAAAACCGAAGAAAAAGAAAACTACCACACAGTCGCAGACTTCGATAACTGCCCCTACTCAAAATCCGAAAGCGCCGAGACAGCGGTCCCAGCCCACCGAGAATGACAACATACCGCCAGTGCGGCAAGCTATGCGCTCCACCATGCGGCAATCCAGTCCCGAACAAGCTCAACCAGCAACACACCTTCGCCAGTCAATGCGGAGTGGAGGAACAATGCGTTCTTCTATGCGTGGTGGTCCTCCATCATCAAAGCAGGTTGCTCCAGTACAACCACAAGAGCCACGAGGTACTTTGCAAAAGAAGAACGTTAGGCCTACCAGCGCGACTCCTAACTCAGGCATCCTCGGCACAGGCTCCACTGCTCGGGAAATCGCAGCCAGTACTCTAAGGGTCCAAACTCAACCCCAGAGACCTGCTACTGCCGTGAACGATAGTGACTCGGAAAGCAGCTTTCGAAAGAAGAAGAGGCCCGATTCTTCAACAGCGGATGGTGGCCGCTACACCATGAGACGTTCGATGAGAGATGGGCCTGCTGGTCAGTCTCCTACTTCGCCTGGTGAAAATCAGTCGACGAGATTCAGCATTCGCTCTCTTTCGCCGCAGCCAGCCCCGTCAAGTAGAGGCGGTATGCGTAGTTCAATGCGAACTGGTTCTCTGGACATTGGTCGACCACCACGTGACACCAGATCTCCCTCGCGCTTCTCCATTTCTAGCTTTGGTCGCTCCTCAAAGCAACAGAAAGGACCAGCACCACCATCTAGAG
The DNA here is from genome assembly GCA_010094025.1 of Viridothelium virens. NCBI lineage: Eukaryota > Fungi > Ascomycota > Dothideomycetes > Trypetheliales > Trypetheliaceae > Viridothelium > Viridothelium virens. The sequence continues at coordinate 15,245 of ML991822.1, read as the reverse complement.
AGCCAGCAAAGTCTTCTACTGCCTCTCGATTTAAATCTCGTTTTGCCGACTCGAGTGACGAGGAAGAGGATGATAGACCTAGACTTGGTGGCCGATTTCGTAGCCGGTTCGCCGATTCAGACGACGAGTCCGATGTTGAGTCTCCTCCCCTTCCTGCCGGTCTGACCCCAGTGCGCGGAATTCCTGCTCGGCAAGATGACCGCGAATCCACCGACCTGTCTGACGAAGAAGACCAACGTCGTCCTGGATCTCCCCCAGCCGTGCCGTCATCCAATGACGTTGAACAAGCACTGACCAAACGTCCACAAGCCAGTCAAGCTACACCAGCCACCAATGGCGTTGCTGGCAAAGCGCTCGCTACTGGCTCCCTCCGAGAACCTGGCGCCCCCGCCAAACTCACATCCACTCCACCACCCAAACGCACCGAAAGCCGAACTCGCCGCTTCTTCGGTCTCGGCAAGAAAAAAACCGACCTCTCACCTCTGACCACCCAAAAAGAAGACGACGAAAACGCAGACGCTCCCAACAACTCGGCTCCCCTAGGCATCACCACCACCATCGGCCCGGGCACGCCCATTAAAGACCAGATCCGCCCGTCCACTCCACCCTCCCAGGGCACCACCGCCGTTAAATCCGCGCACACCGCCTCCTCACCACCCGCCTCACCCTCCTCACCCACAACGCGGCCCCGCAGCCCGAAACTCCAGCGGCGCAACACGCCGCAGCTGCGCGCCAGCCTGCCCGACCCGTCGTCGTGGCCGCTGCCGGAGTCCGCGAGCAAGAAGCCATTTGCGCGACCGAGCACGTCGGATGGCACCACGCCGCGGAGTCGGAAGGGGGCGGCAGCGCGGCCGGAGATGGGGCCTAGGGTGAATACGGAGGGGGGGGAGACGGTGGTCACGGTTGGTGCGGATGGGGGCGAGCTGGTGTATGGGCGGAGGGGGAAGCCTAAGAGGTTTCAGGCGTTGAGGAGGGCGTTTGGGTTGAGGGATTAGGTTTGGAGGGAGAGAAACGAAGGAAGGATGCAGGGAGGGAGGGATACAGGGAGGAGCTTGGTGAGGTTGAGGAGGAGGGTGGAGGGACGGAGGGTTGTGCAGGGGAGGGAGGGAGTCGGTAGGGATGAAGTGGAATGGCAGTGGCCTGAGGTGGGATGGATGGGTTGCATGGGATGGAAACAATATTGACTGAGTTGCGGCTTTTGGGATCAGCACAGGTTGTGCTGGGTTCAGGTTTGGGAAACAAGCGTGGATTGTTTTGGATGGATGAGATACCTATTACCTAATTTTGCCTCCGAGATCTTTTTTTCCTTCGACGATGATGATATTTCTACAAGAATGTCTAGTACCTAGTCTGACGGATTCTCTTTGTTTCTGGGATTGCTGTTTTGTACAATGATGGGATATTTTTCAAGGGGCGGCTCCGAGCGTTCGTTTAAGAGGCATTTAACAAGATACCACAGATATCATTATTTCATATTTCATATATCAACTTAGCATAGAGAAGGACGGCCGAGCAGTGGTCGATCGAGGAGTGAGTGCAATATGTGATAGTGCAATCCCTTCGTTGTTGCAATAATTCACCGCGGAAACTTAGCCGATCCGGCAAAGTTGCCTCCACTAAAGGGCAGGTCTCGGGTTATCGAAAGCTATCTCCACCGAACTCCTCTCCTATCTATAGGCAAGCTTGCCTTGCACCTTGCAGCTGTTGTTCCCCTCGAAATGCGGGACTGTATAAAGAGTCGAAAGGCCACGCTCACGGTAAGTCGCTTTTCCACACCCATAAATCTACGATTTACAACGTAAACTTCCTCCCTATGGCTGGAGTTGCACCTGTTCCTTTCTCTGTTTTTGGCAAGACTGCAATCGTTACAGGAGCGGGCTCTGGTGAGGCTTATATACCCGATTCTGCAGCTATGCAGATGACTGATTCATCGGTGATACAGGCATCAACCTATCTTTTGCTGAACTGCTCCTCTCCCATGGCTGCAATGTCGTCTTCGCCGATCTCGCTTTGCGACCAGAGGCCCAAAAAGTGGTAGACACGTACTCGCCCAAAACTGATGGAAAGCCACGCGCTGTCTTCGTCAAAACAAACGTGATTGAGTGGCCGCAGCTTCAGCGCATGTTCGAGGTTGCCGACGAAGAGTTTGGCAGCGTTGACATTGTCTGCCCTGGCGCTGGGGTCTATGAACCCCATTGGAGCAATTTCTGGCATCCTCCAGGGGCATCGACTGCTTCGAAAGACGCGCCTGACAGCGGCCGCTATGCGATTCTGGACATCTGTCTCACACATCCCATTCGAACGACGCAACTCGCCATTGCTGCATGGTTGAGCCCGAAACCTGGACAGCAGAAAGTCAGCCCGACAAATCCTAAGAGGGTAGTACATGTCAGTAGTATTGCTGCGCAAAGGTCGCCATTGATCGCTCCACTTTATGGCGCGAGCAAGCACGCGGTGAGTGGCTTTGTGCGGTCTTTGGGTGACATCGATGTTTTGGGTATTCGGGTCAACGGGGTCGCTCCAGGTGTGATCAAGACTCCACTATGGACGGAACATCCGGAGAAGCTTCAGGTTGTGGATGAGAAGCAGGATGAATGGGCGACCCCTGAGGAGGTTGCGAAGGCCATGCTTAGGCTACTCGAGGACGACACCATGGTTGGAGGCACAATTCTCGAGGTTGGGCATAATCAGACTCGGATTGTTCAGGCTCTTAACGATCCTGGACCTAGTGGAAGTGGCCACACTGTTAGTGGGCTGATGAATGGATACAAAGAGGTGTTCGAGTGGCTTGGTCAAGAAGGCTGGGGAAAGATTAGGCCATCGAAACTATGAGTGAGACATATTGATGGATCGATTTGCCTCATTCTGCTATCCTTTTAGACGCTATCTACCTAGGTACCTAGGTCTTCAGATGCGATGCACGTTAGAAATCCGAGCAGTATCATCCGACAGTCGAGCCTGTGGTCTGCGCCAATTTGACGGCTTCTCAGCCCAGGCTAGCCTGAATTATCTCATTCTGCCATCCGGCGAAAGTGGGCGCCGTTTTCGGGTTCGTAAATCTTTTAGCCTTAGCATGAGTTACTGCTTCCCGTCGGCTTCCGCGGAGTCGGATAAATTTGTTATCGTCTACAAAGTCATGAAACAGTGTTAATTATCTTTGTGTTCGATTTTGATGATTGGCAAGGACGAATTGTTCGATGTAACAATTTCATCGAGGATCGTGAAATCGATCGCCAATAGCGTGTCTTCGAAGATAGAGGAAAGAGTAAGAGATGCTGAAGCATGCTGCAGATTGATGTGATGATACAGTAATAATGCTGACAAGGCAATATCAAGGAATGGCAACCAATCGTGGGCTTTTATTCTCGCTGTGCCGCAGCCCAACAGGTCCAGGGGCATCGTGTGGGTGGGCGTGGTGGGCTTTGGCGGGGCCCTTCGTCATATGTGATGAACCCTGAAAAAGGCCTCAAAGCTTGCCCGCCACAGTTTGATCCTCCAAACATCAAACTGTCTTCTTCCCATTACCTCTCCGATCCCCATAACCTTTACAGCTGACCGTCCAATTGCACTACTCTATCTTCGTAAACATGTCGAGCTCTCTTGATCAGCTGAAAGCCACCGGCACCGTGAGTATGCCCACCAGAAGAAGCATTCGCACCAAAACTCACGATTTGACAGACTGTCGTCTGTGACTCTGGCGACTTCGCCACCATTGACAAGTACAAGCCTCAAGACGCCACCACCAATCCTTCCCTCATTCTCGCTGCGTCAAAGAAGGCAGAATATGCCAAGCTCATTGATGCTGCTGTCGAGTACGGTAAGGCCCACGGGAAGGATATTGATGAGAAGGTCGATGCTACGCTTGACAACCTTCTCGTCCAATTCGGCAAGGAGATCTTGAAAATCATTCCGGGCAAAGTCTCCACCGAGGTTGATGCTCGTTTCTCATTCGATACCGAGGCTTCCGTCAACAAGGCTCTTCACATTATCGACGTAGGCGCTCGCTTATCCTTCCTTTGAATTTCGGTTGCTCACTTTTTGACGAAGCTCTACAAAGAGCAAGGCATCACCAAGGATCGCATCCTCATCAAGGTTGCTTCAACATGGGAGGGTATCAAGGCTGCCCAGATCCTGCAATCCAAGCACGGCATCAACTGCAACTTAACTCTGATGTTCTCCACTGTCCAAGCCATTGCCGCAGCCGAAGCCGGTGCCTTCCTTATCTCGCCCTTCGTAGGTCGAATTCTTGACTGGTACAAAGCTGCTACAAAGAAGGACTACGCTGCACAGGAAGACCCTGGTGTTAAGAGTGTGCAGAGCATCTTCAACTACTACAAGAAGTACGGCTACAGCACCATTGTCATGGGAGCTTCCTTCCGAAACATTGGCGAGATTACTGAACTCGCCGGCTGCGACTACCTCACCATTGCACCAAACCTTCTTGAGCAACTCTACAACTCCAAGGATTCGGTACCCCAGAAGCTTCACGCTGAGAATGCCAAGTCACTTGACCTCACCAGGAAGAGCTACATCAACAATGAGGCTCTCTTCCGCTTTGATTTCAACGAGGAGCAAATGGCTGTTGAGAAGCTTCGCGAGGGTATCTCCAAGTTCGCTGCTGATGCCGATACTTTGAAGGGCATCTTGAAAGAGAAGATTGGGGCATAAAGAGGTCGTATACAGAATGTCATGAGAGAGGCTGGCACGAATCATAGGTGTATTTGAGAATGGGGTTTCCAATGTTTCCTGTATGCAAAAATGATCCATGATAACACGAATTAGAAGTCTATATCCCCCCACACCTTGCTCTGTATATCTTCAAAAAAAAAAATTTCTCATGCGTAGGCTCGCCCGGGGTTTGATAAAGTCCGAGTCCGGCTTATCGATGTGTAAGTGTGGACGAGCTCCGACATCTGGAACGTGAGTATGACGAAATGCCCCGCTTTATATGAGAGGCCCACAAAGTCACTACTTCTACTCTTCTTCCACTTCGTCAGTATCCCAGAGTCTTTTATACTTCCTCCATACATATTTCAAAATCAATCAAGATGGTTAAAGCAGGTGGGTGTCCCATTGAGTGTTACCTATTTATGGTCATTATTCTCCCACGGCCGATGACCCCGCTTTCGTTAGTGGGGCCACCGACAGGTCGTGAGAGCAATTGAGCAGTTTCTTATCAACCGCGTTGGTCAATCATCTTGAACACATGTCCATTCGGGTGTCTTTGGTGGCTCAGAGAGCAAAGACTGCCAAATTCTGGCTTCCTCAGCCCTAAGTACCGGCATACTGTTCTGAGATATTGTTAGGCGGGAATAATTAAATCTTCCCATTGCCATCACACTTCTGCTCCTACGAATCTCACGCAACTGGAATTCCCGTCTATTATAAAATATGACAGGCTGACCTTGACTTCACAAACAGTCGCAGTCCTCCGTGGTGACTCGAAGATCGGTGGTACCGTCTCGTTCGAGCAAGAATCTGAGTCCGGCCCCACCACCATCGCATGGAACATCTCCGGCCACGATGCCAATGCCGAACGTGGCATGCACGTCCATACCTTCGGTGACAATACCAATGGTTGCACCAGTGCAGGCCCTCACTGTAAGGCCCCCATCACAAGCAGCAAGAGGTTCATGATGAAACCATCGGAAGCATCGGACTTTCCAAGAGCTTGGGCTAATACATGAAATTGTCAAGTCAACCCACAGAATAAGACTCACGGCGCTCCCTCCGATTCCGAACGTCACGTTGGTGACCTAGGCAACTTCAAGACCGATGGCCAAGGCAATGCACAAGGGTCCGTCCAAGACAAGTTGGTGCAGCTTATCGGTCCTCAAAGCGTCCTCGGTGTACGTTTCCCCTAACAGTTCTACCAAGAGACCATGCCACATGACTTTTGGTGTGGAGGATAAAAAGCTGATCGCATTCCAGCGTACGATTGTCGTCCATGCCGGTACTGATGATCTCGGCAAGGGTGGTAATGAGGAGTCCAAGAAGACGGGCAATGCCGGCGGTCGCCCTGCTTGCGGTATGTTATTTTCGTCTTGCATAGAGTAGCCATAATCCTGATCGATTCTAGGTGTTATCGGAATTGCCCAGTAGATGTGATGTTGTCCACATACAATTGGTCTGAGGAAAACATGAGGCAAGACAGGAATGGCTTAGCTCTTCCAGCTCGTGCTCTACACGTGAGCGTATACCAGCGGGTAGAAAAATTTACGAGACCTCATCTCAGATTCTTCGTTCCCCTGTGTGATGTTTCTCGTGCATTTGCGGAGTATACCTTATGTTTGAAAATTGTCGTACTCATAAAACCCCCGGCTATTCCCGGCGATAAAACCCCTTCAAAATTCCGCGAAAGAGTCTCAAAGCATAGCGTTCATAAACGAGATTAGCGTTCTCTTGCGACATACCCGGGAAAAGTCTTCAGGAGGCAGTACTGGAAGCTTGCAGAGATTGCATAGAGTACAGGATCCTTGTCTCGGTGCCCCTCCGAGTAGCGTAGACCCTGACCCCACACCGCTCGCCAATTGATCGACATTGAATTTTGGCACAATGTCCACAAATAACACTTTGCATTCATCGCTCACCCCGACCCCAAAATTGACTATTCTCGCATTACCAGCTTGCATTTCCGGAGTTTCAAGACCCTGAACTCATCTTTATTTACGGGTTCGGACCCAATTTTGTCCATTACACAGCACGATTGCTTCGGAGAAAAGTAAGTTTATATGATCGCGTGATGCATACATTACATGGGTCTTGGACAATCCAAAGCACCATAGAGAAACCGGTACATGCTAATTGGATTTTGGCTTATTTGTAGTAAAACTCTCAATCGATTTCGTATCGCCACAATGCCCCTTCAAGCCCAAGTAAAGTCCGTTCTGTCAGGAGATACTCTGGTTCTCTGCTCAGTCGGCAATCCAGCCCAAGAGCGTACGCTGAGCTTAGCATTCGTCTCTGCGCCTAGGATAAGGAGGGAAGGAGATGAGGTTAGTGGACACGCTCCAAGACATCTTGTACTGTTGTTCAGACGCAGCAGTCCATGGGGTTCGGGCAGAGCTATAAATTCCTACCTCACGTCCTGCTACCTGAGATTTTCAATCTATGAGACTGACCACTATATTTTCAATAGCCCTTTGCCTTCGAGTCCCGCGATTTCCTCCGCCGTCTCGTCGTTGGTAAAGTTGTCCAATTCCAGGTGTACTACAAAATACCTACGGGTGTAAATCGCGAGTATGGCACCGTAATATTGCAGAATAGAGAGCAGCTCCCAGACTTGCTCGTGGCCGAAGGCTGGGCCAAGCTGCGGGACGATGCAGGTCGCAAGGATGAATCTGAGGCCGGGTCACAACTGCTGGAGAAACTACAGGCTCTGGAGGCACGGGCTAAGGCAGACGAGAAAGGTGTCTGGGGCACGAAGGGAGGCAACGTCGAAACAAGCTACGAGATGCTCGATGCAAAAGCGTTTTTGGAAGAGTGGAAGGGCAAGAGCATAGACGGTGAGTTTCCATCGACCAGAGATACTGCATGATTGATGTGCTCATGATATCCTAGCCATTGTGGAGAAAGTTCTTAGTGGGGACAGACTCATAGTCCGTCTTATGCCGACGCCTACAAGACATGTTCAAACGATGTTGTTGATTGCTGGTATCCGAGCTCCCTCAACAAAACGGACAAATCCGGATGGTGCGGAACAAGCAGCAGAAGCATTTGGACCCGAGGCACATCAATTCGTTGATTCTCGACTTATGCAGCGTACTGTAGCGGTCACGATACTCGGTATTAGCCCTGGTGGCCAGCTAGTTGGCTCAGTGAAGCATCCAATGGGGTCAATTGCGGAATTCGTCCTCAAAGCTGGCCTTGCACGGTGTACTGACCATCATTCGACAATGCTCGGATCGGAAATGGGGACACTAAGGCAAGCTGAAAAGCATGCAAAGGATAACAAATTGGGTCTTTTCCGTGGCCACGTCGCCCAACGGACCACAGGAGGCGAGGTCGAGGTCACTGTAAGTCGAGTGTGGAGTGGAGATACGTTTACCCTGCGCAACAGAACCGGAAATGAGAAACGTGTCAATCTAAGTAGTGTACGACAACCAAAACCCTCTGATCCTAAGCAATCTCCATTTGGTGAAGAAGCAAAAGAATTCATGCGGAAGCGATTCATTGGCAAGCATGTCAAAGTCACCACCGATGGAAAGAGGCCGCCTTCTGATGGCTTTCCCGAACGCGAGATGGTCACTCTGAAGCAGGGCAACAACAATGCTGCGCTTATGCTCATCGAGAATGGCTACGGTTCTGTGATACGACATAGGATGGACGACCCAGATCGCTCACCAATCTACGACGAGCTGTTAGCAGCAGAGGAGGCAGCCCAGAAAGACGGCAAGGGAATGTGGGCTGCAAAAACACCCGCTGCTAAAGCATATGTCGACCATTCCGAGAGCTTAGAAAAGGCCAAGAGGCAGATGACGCTCTTGAGTCGGCAAAAGAAAGTTCCTGCCGTTGTTGACTTTGTCAAATCTGGCTCGCGCTTCACCATACTAATTCCACGCGAGAATGCCAAACTAACCTTTGTCCTTGGTGGCATCCGTGCTCCTCGATCCGCTCGCAACGAAAACGAAAAATCCGAACCCTTCGGCCAAGAGGCTCATGACTATGCTAATCGTCGATGTCTTCAGCGGGATGTTGAGATTGATGTTGAGGATAATGATAAAGTTGGTGGCTTCATCGGCACTTTGTATATCAATCGAGAGAATTTCGCCAAATTACTTCTTGAAGAAGGCCTTGCATCTGTACACGCCTATTCCGCCGAGAAATCTGGAAATGCAAACGAACTGTTTGCCGCCGAACAACGCGCCAAAGATGCACGAAAAGGCATGTGGCACGACTACGACCCTGCTCAGGATGCCGAGGATGGAGCCGACAATGTTGACGAGTCCCACGCCACAAATGGCACCTCAAATGGTGACTCCTCCGTTTCTATTCAACCCCGAAAGGTCGACTACAGAGACGTCGTCATCACCCACGTCGACGGCGAAACCGGCCACCTCAAACTCCAACAGATCGGAACCGGCACCTCCGCCCTGCAATCCCTCATGGACTCCTTCCGCAAATTCCACCTCAACAAAGCCAACGCACAACCCCTACCCGGAGCCCCCAAAGCCGGCGACGTCGTAGCCGCGCAGTTCAGCGCCGACGGCGAATGGTACCGCGCCCGGATCCGGCGCAACGACCGCGACAACAAGCAAGCCGACGTGCTGTACATCGACTACGGCAACTCAGAGACGCTGAAGTGGGACCGGCTGCGCCCGCTCACGCAGTCCGAGTTCAGCACCGCGCGCGTCAAGCCGCAGGCCATCGACGCCGTGCTCTCGCTCGTGCAGCTGCCGGGAAACCAGGACTACGTCCGCGACTTTGTCGAGTTCGTCATGGAGGCGGCGCAGGGGGGTGCGAAGCAGCTGATTGCAAATGTGGATGCGCAGGATCCGGGGACGGGCCAGTTGTCGGTGACGCTGTTGGAGAGTGTGGAGGCGGCGGGGAAGGGGGAGAGTGTGAATCGTGAGGTGGTGAGGGAGGGGTTGGGCATGGTGCCGAAGAAGTTGAAGGCGTGGGAGAGGGGGCTTACGAAGGAGTTGGAGGGGTTGAGGGCGGCGCAGAAGGAGGCGATGGAGGGGAGGAGGGGGATGTGGGAGTATGGTGACTTGACTGAAGATTGAGAGGAGAAATTGAGTCGGCGATATTAGACAGTGTCACAATGTCTGGAGACGAGCTGTCTATAGATTGTGAGGATATAGGAATTCTATATTAGCACAACACTGAGCGTAAATGACTATCCAGTGGTAGAAATGTCTTGCAGGGTGATAAGGGGTCCAACCTTGGGGAAGGATGCATCGGAACGCTCCTGTCGTCAGACTAGATAAAGCAAGATATTGGTAGGCAGCGGGAGCTCTTGCTCATAAAAAATAGATGCGAGGCTCCCAAGCAAAGATGTTCTTCTCCAACAATGGTTCACATGCCTGCTCATCGTCCTTGGGAAGATGACCCTTGGCTGTCGGAAGCAGCAGCCGATTCTTTAAGGGTTTGACCCTTTTCGCCCACCTTGGCTGTCTCTCCCACTTCTTTGGCTGCGCTTGTAACTGCAGGATGTGAGCATGGCCCCTAATCATAGCTGGCCCATCTCGAGGAAATCCTAATCCGATTTTGTAATTGAACGCGAGGACTAGCATACCGGTGATTGCTGCGAGGATGGCGTACCGCTCTGGATCGGGATCGTGTGGGTCGGGGATGTCAGCAACAGCCCACTCCTCCTTCCCCCAAAAATAACGGATATCCTCGCGCAGTCCGAGTTCGTCGTCCGCAACGAAGCTCTCGTACATTCGATAGAGGAGCGGTAACGGCGCATTGCCGTCAGTGTACGGGCCGCGCCAGCTTTTCCGTTCCGCCAACAATCTCTCCACCCCGGGCGGTGGTTGACCGATCGGGAGTGGCTTACCCTCCCTGGGCGCTCGCGAGAACGGCGAGAACCAGTGCGATCTCCACATTTTGAAGAAATCAAGGCAGTGAGATACGCTTAGTGCGCAAAATTGAGATGGTTTGACGCAGTTCAAGAAGCGCATTCCCCAATCTTCGAACGGTCAGATGAAGTGTATGGTTATGGCGTTAATGAAAGAACCTTGGTTGGTGTACTACGTCGTCTCAATTCACTGCTAAGGAAGAACATGAAAGGCGGCTGCCTCCACATTACATGAAAATGCTGGCGGTCAAAGACTGCACGTTTCAAACGTCACATAAACAGGGTCTGCTGGTTCAGGTGAAGCATTCATGGTGCGTATGTCAGTAGTAAATGGGATCACTGAGCATCACCTTCGTCTCGTCCTTAGATCATTCGAAAATTCTATCAGATCAGCTACACAGTGTTACTCGGCAAACGATATCAACTGTCTTGATTAACTGTCTCGACTGCCAAAAGATTCAAGAATGCTTGCACGAGCACAGATACCAGACAATTTCGATGGCATCACATTGCCATGGGAGACTGAAGCTAACTCTAAGAACAAACTAACAGCCAATATTCAGCGAAATCGACAATGAGGCGTATAAGCGATGATGTTCTTGTCCAAAAACCAATCGTCCATCTGACTACTGTTCGGCGCCCTTCCTTCCCGATCGGGAATTACTAATTTCTTCTTTAACTTTGGTACCTTATGGACCCACGGTGGGAGCTCCTCAAACACTCTCGGTCGTGCCTTTAATTCCCTCCACCGCCACGCTGGACCAACCCAGGGGGGTGCATCACGAGGAATCCCAACATCAATCCTCTCGTTAAAAGCGTCGTGAATGAACAGCGTCATAACAGCAAGAATCGCATAGCGAGCTGGGTCTGGATCTTGGGGATCTGGAATTCCTGCCACTGGCCATTTAGGCCCTTCATCCCAGAAGTCTTCGATTTCGTTACGATATGCGATAACATCGTCGAGTACGACATATTCGTATATCCTGTAGAGTGTCGCCAACGGGGTGTAGCCTTCCATGTAGGCTCGTCGGAAATCGCGATGCTTGAGAATGTGCTGCACTGTTGGTGAACGCAATTGGAAGCGCTCAGAAAGTTGTGCAGAGCGCTTTATCTTGAAATCTTTCTTGAAACGTGATAGGCACTTAGATAACTTTGAGTCGAAGCTCTTCATTTTTTCCTTGATTGCTTGCCAAAAGACCATTGTGAATAGATCAGACCAAAAAAAGATTTGGAAAATCTTGATGTTTCGACGACGATGAAGGGCGATTCTGGGTAGCCTGTACTTCGATGACGACATATATGTAAAGGTTGGTGCAAAGCTACGGTTATATTTGGGCTTGCAAGGCAAATTAGTAAGCTCTGTGTGTATGGTTAATGTCATGGTTTGCATGGGGACCCGCTCGGTGACTGAATTGGTGACTGAATTGGTGACACCCTTTCCCTCTGACACAATGCTGTTCAACTACAAGGTACGCTAAGTTTCAAGCTTCTTTATCTTTGTCAAAACTCTTTGATCGAGTGGCAAAAACTCTTTTTATGTTTCTAGAAAAGGGTCATGTGTACAAGGCAGCATGCTTCGTACACCCTAATGCAAGTTTTGGGAACCTTCAATGACTTCGATTCTTGTGCACAACAAGTTTTCTCACGCCACTTCATGGCTACATCAAGTAATATCATGCTCGAGAAGCTTGAACCTACGCCTGATAGGTTCCTTGGCTCCAATGCAGACATCAGTGTGTTGGCTCCCTTGGAGAACCGACTACTTCGACTTCAGTGTCAGTCTCCACCATATTCGATAAGCTACAGGCGATCCTATGAAAGAGGCCGCGGTTGCTCCTCGAGTGGATTTACCCAGTGCTAGCTCAACCTCCTCTACAGGGAAACTTGTCCATGATGAAGCGTACAATCTCCATGGGTAGACGCAGTTCTTCGGCGGCCAAGCGCAAGTCTGGAGGCGAACATGCCGGCACTCAAGACCGATTCCCGGAAGACTCCTACGCTCGAGCTAAGGCTAAGAATGATGGTGGTTCTTGGGACCCATCAAGGTATGAAGCCCCTATCCAAGCCGGAACAGAAAATGGTTCGAACATGTCCCATGGCGTACGATCAGCCACAAACGAGCCTGTCCCCGCAACGAATCCGGATGAGTTACCTGAGCACCCTGAGCCGCAAGGCAGGACTGTCTATCTAACCAATGTTCCTGACCATGCCTCTTCTAGCGGTGCTCCTTCAAGTTCCTCGAGAGGCGGCCGTCTCTTCGGCTTTGATGAACAATATCCTAGAAGTTCTCCTGAACCGGATGTTGCACTGGGCATAATTCGCATGGACAGGCATTTCACACCGTACGTTGAGCCTATGCCAGTGCGAATGGTTTCGGAGAGTGGACGGCCAGTATTTTATGCTAGTCCAGATGGCTACACCTTGTCATCAGAGAACATTACCAGTCTAGACGCCAATACTAGGAGGGAGGCTGGCACGGCTCTAGGACACAGCAAAAACGTCTTGCAGACAAGGCCCGCTTCAGAAAGAGAACATCTGAGCAAAATCGACGTCACACCTCCCGCAAGGCCGCGCGCTCCTGTTCATGATCCACAAGTTGAATCGTCAAGAAATCAAAAGCTCCTCTCGCGGAGAAATGGTCGCCCGGATTTGAAAAAAGAGTACCAGCAGCAAGAGGAATCTCAAAGAGAACAGCAGCCAATCGCACCTCCTCGTGGAATGCCAGCAGGTATGAATTTTGCGCATCCAATAGGAAACGACTCCATGAGCGGCTTTACAGGGCACAGCGGTCATTTGACTGGCATGTACAACAAGGAGACTCTGGAGAAAATTCTCACGACCATGGGAAACTATTTGATGAGCAGGAAGCAAAATTTCAGTATCGTTGCGCATGGAGGCCTCATCAATTGTCTGGCCCTTCAGTCTCGCCTCACGACGCGGGATGTTGATTGGCTTATCCCTCAGTGTGACGATCTTCAAGATATCGAGTGGAAAGCGGCGCTTTTCGCTACATGTGCCGCACACGATCTTCCGGTCAAATTTTTCAAGGACCACGCGATGGTCAACATCCAGGAAAATCTGCTTGAAACTATCGTTGAAGAAGCCCTCAACTGTCGGAGACTAGTATTTGAACATGGTGGCCTTCACATCTATGCTGCGCCGTTCTCTTTCATGCTAGCGGCGAAGATTGACCGTACAGGCAGGGGAAAGGAGCAGAGTAGACCATACGACTTGGAAGATGCCGTCGCTTATCTTTTTGAGTTTCTGAAGCAGCGTCATAGTGCTGGTCAGCCCGTCAAATACCGGTGGATTCGGCATTTGTGCAACTTGTATCAAGCTCTTGGTTGGATGCCACAAAAAGAGCGTGACCGCAAGTGCCTCAAGCTGGCGTGGGAGATCAATCAGATGTTTAAGAACAGGCATGGTTACGATGGCATTACTGAATTGTCGGGGTACGAAGCAGTGGAAGTGCATGAGACCTGATCTGCACTATGACAGCGTAGCTTCTCCAAACTAGTGGACTGATGATGGCATAACGCAGCATTACAGTGGAACGCTTGGCGGCCCTAGGATTTTTTTTGAGATATCAGCAGCTTCCACATGATAGGGGTTCCTGGCTGAAGAGGCGTGCTTAGGGTTTGGAAACATAGTTGACCATGGAATAGGCTATTCTATGTTCAAGATGTTTTGGATGCGATTGGATAGCATAATTATCTGCATGATAGCCGTATCTGGCTAATTAGGCCAGATATATGCTGGATTGGGTCCAGTACTGGCTAATTGAGTCTACCTTACGGTGGCTGGGGGGTTCCTCAACTGGTAATCAATACAATATCATTTCGACTTTACTATTACGACATGACCATATTGACCCATGGTAAGGCGGTCAGCCGACTCGAATTAACCGTAGTAGAGTAAGCAAGCCATACCTGCCATTCCACGTGATGTGCAACTGCATCCTACCTTATTTGAGGGCCCCGCGTCATTAAGCCGCTCGACATTAAGCCGCTCGACATTACTCTTCCAAGTATTCCTACTCTTCCAGACGCTATCTGCGTGTCAATTTCCTCTTACCTGCTTGAACAGCGCCCGTTGATCCTCAACAGGAGCTGTGCGAAGGCACTGCATAATGTTCCATATGAGATGAACGTCAGTGTGAGAAAGCCTTATTGATATTCGTTCCCCTTGTTTTTCGTTATGTCAGTGGAAAGGGTTTCTGAGATATTGCGATTAGATTAGACATAGAGTCGCGCTGATACGGGTATTCCCCACCACTCGACCGGGCGCACCACCCGACCACCCCAATTCATTTCTACCACCTCAACTTCGACCTCAGATATCTCAACAACTAGAGTAGCTAGAACAATATAAATTACATTAGGTTATGCAGTTTAATTAGGCGCATTTTTTCAGTCGTCAAACTCCTTCAGAAAACCATTTTGGAGGGCGTTTGTGGCGTTGAGGTCGTCCAGAGCTAGAAGAAGCATCGGCAACACTCTCTCGGAGATCTACCTCCACCACATCATTTTGAGGTTGATTTGATAGTGGCAGCTGCTTTCGTCTAGATCTTCTTTGGTGTTTGGCCTCATTTTGGACCTGCCTGTCGATTGCTCGCTGTTGTAGAGCCTCCTCTCTCCGCCGAGCTTCAGCCTCTCTCTGCAAACGGCGCCTAGATTGAGCTTCCTCACGCTCTCGTCGACGCTGTGCTTTAGCTTCAACTTCT